>OZ018331.1:102470235-102510235 GCA_963969495.1 Ceratothoa steindachneri
TATTCTAATCCATCGGACAAACCATTGTTTCGAATATGAAATATATAGAAAACCCACAGCCATAGACTCTTTTATACATTTTTATTCTAACCACCATAATAACATCAAACAAAGTGTTTTCTCTTCTATGTTTTTGCGTACCCTTAGAATTGTCCCACGAGAATACCTAGACAAAGAAGTCCATAGAATATATAAAATAAGGATAAATTTGTGCTACCCTCTGTACCTTCTCGACAATTGTTATAACTCTTTCAAGCGTTCCTATTATCAAACTAATGTTAATATCTCTAAGTTTCAGACTGTATAACCATATTTTCATTAAATTACCTCGTTTACTTAGGCCTCTGAACATAAATGTTATTTTTAAGTACGAGAATACAATTTATTGCATCCTTGTCAAAGATTCACCCCCTAACCTGGCATTGTTTATTCGATAAGCTGCAACAGCCGCCAAAAATGTTATTATGGACAAACCGGGAAAGAACTAGATGTCCGGGTTAAGCAATATAAAGGCAATGTACGTAATCACATTGAACAATCTGCCCCTTTTCTACATATGTATAATCTCAACCATACCTTTAACTGGAATAGTGCCAAACCAGTCATAAAATGCAGTAAATATATTTCGAGAAATATATTAGAATGTATCTTCATTAACGCGTTCCTAAGTTTCAACCTTAGCTCTGGTTTGTTCATGCTAGACCCCATTATCAATACATACATAAAATCTCAAATAAAGTTTTTTCATGATCTTTCACCCCTAATTAAGGTTCAGAGGTGGGTAGTCTAATTCCCCCTTCCCCTATTTAAAGCAATGTATATCCAGCTTCCTGTTCATTCCTTGTAAAGGTCTTTAAGAATAAAGACGAAAGCGCTCGGAATCGTTTTTCACTTTTCCTTCGTTGGTGTATCTGCATAACTTTGACTCACGTGCACTTTGTGAGCTTTTTTCATATATATATATATATATATATATATATATATATATATATATATATATATATATATATATATATATATATATATACAGGGGCCTGCAGTGAGGAGGTGTCGGGATCCTGCTGTACCAACAATTTCAAATTGATCTACAATCGATCCTCTCTTGACCATAAATCGATCTCTAAGAATATGTCGAGTACCAAAAATGTATTATCAATCTGAAGGATTGGATATCTTCCAATATATTGTCACTTGATCTAAACCAGGGTTTCCCAACCTCTTTTAACCCTTGGCACACTTTGTTCCACGAAATCATTATAGTCCCCAAAATACTTCAATTTTACATATGCCTAATCTATTCAAAGGAGATATCAGTCATGTCGATTTATTGCGCATACTACAACGTTACCTCAACAGATACACACATGGACAATAGAAAACTTACTAAAAATAAACGCCACAAAAACAATAACACTTTCTTCACACCAGAACATTCAGATTACAGCACAACCCTAAATATAAACATACAAAACATAACACTACTCACCAGAAAAGAACCCAAGATCCTTAGCCTCAATTTCAACCTCAAACTCACATATTCAAAACACTTACAAAACACAATAGTCAAGGCCACGAAAACACTTAAAGTCATCAAGGCACTCACAACTACACACTGGGGAAAAAACAAGAAAACGCTCATTAATATATACAAGACAATCACAATCTGGTCCCCAATCATTTCAGAAACTAACACCAAAATACATACTACAGAGAATACAAAACACAGCCCTCCGCACTGCCACAGAATGCACTCTTGACACAAGCACCCAACATCTGCACGACGAGACGAAGATCCTACCAATCAGGCAGAAAACGCAACATCCAAATCATCCCCTCTACCACAGCACCAGACAAGCTCCGAATCACCAACACAAAAAAGACCATTTTTAAAAACAACAACAACTACACCACCAACTTAGACACATATCCTAAAACAACAACAGAAAACACAATCAAGCAAAACATGAAAACAATCCACTCTCAGATCACACAATAATACTTGACACACAAAACCCACAACAAAATGTTAAGTGCACCACCTCCAACCATACACAACTGAGAACAAACACTCACAAAGCAGATCAGAACAACACTAGCACAGATACGAACAAACAAATCACCACTACTGACATCCTACATGCACAAAATATCTCTCGCCACCCATACAACACCAAACTGCCCCAAATGCCTAACACAGATACACGACCCCACACATCTCTTCAACTGCCCACAAATACACACAGACCTGGACCCGGCGGATCTCTGGGAGAGACCCTGGAAGGAGGTGGATCTTCTCCTATGATGGTTCGGGGAGCTAGGGTGGGGACTGGAATAGGTGTTAGGGTCCCCGACCCACTGTCGAAACAGGGACGGGGTTGCCACTACCACCACCACCACCCCCACCACCACAACTCTGCTAGAACTTGATTCTACTAGGTAGAATCCATAAACCCAAATAAAAAATGGCTCAACTGCGGTAACTCACACCATAAACTTAATGGCCTGTCCAAAGACTATGATTCCCGATAGGAAAAAAATATTGATTAAGGAAATAAATAAAGAAGCTAATAACACCTATGCACAGGCGGCGAAGTGAATAGAACAAGAAAAGACTAGCTTCAGATAGACCAAAATATGAGACCTGATCTGATAATGTGCATTATACACGCACATTTCGCCAATGTTATGAAGCCTGACAGCCTATCAACCGAACTTAATAAAATGCTGGTCCACAACAGCGTCAAGCCGATGTTGTTCCCAGACAACCCACCATCTGGCAAATTATTTCATGCCCATATCAAGAGAATGACCGAAGCTGTGCCAAGGTCTCTCTCCACCTCGCGAGACCGACGACTGAATAAACCAAAACCTGCAGAAAGAACTGACTCTCAAATGGACATAAGCCACACAACCGCAAGTGATGAGCCAGAACCAACTCTAGAGCTGTAGCCAACAAGACGAGAGGAGAAATTGAGAATATTAACAGATACGGGTAACAAAACAAGATCAAAGCAAATATCAACAAATTTAAAATGATCCCGATAGAACGACAAAAAACAGCAGAACTTTTGGTGGAAGACGAACACTACACATACTCCAGAGATGGTCGAATACTTGGTCACAAATTGACATCAAACGGATCTGCTGCGCACTTCAGTGAAAGAATTCGTACGGCCTAGAGTGCGTTATAGTCGCTGTTCCGTTTCAAGCTGCTTTCACCACAGAAGAAAAAGAAACTATATATGCTATAGTGATACCACTATTACTATACCCGACTATTCCCCTGCATGTTTCAAGGAAGACACTGATGAGAAAAGCTCAAGCGGTTAAAATTAAAGCAACAAGATTTATAGATAATGTTACCCTTCAGGACCGGATTCCATCGATACTAATTCATAAAATTACCGATTTTAAACTAATTAATATTATTCTGCACTAATGCGCAATGCAAAGGATATATAGAAAAAGATAGAACAATATTTACCAAAAGAAGTTACCCAACAAAAAAAACTTGAAGAAGAAGACTTACCGGATTGACACTTTAAACAAGCCTTCGCAAGTAGCCAGCTGCAGACGTGGCAGGCGATTTACCCCATTTAAGTATAAATGATAATGATACTAAAAATAAAATAAGGTAAAAATAAATAGAGAGAAAAAGAATTTGTAGTGGACAAAATAATGGCATTGAAAGTTAAATTGAACAATGGAAAAATAATCAAAAGATGAAAAAAAATTAACAATAGTGAAAAATGAAATGAATAAGAAAAGGAATAATGCAGCGACAAGCTTTCTTAACTTACAGGAGAGGTTTGTTAATGAAAGCAAAGGTTCGAAATCTAAACTCATATATTTAAGTGATAAACGAAACAAGAGGTAAAAAGAAGCATACAACTGAGGTTACCAGACAACTTGGTACATTTTTTTCTCTTCCTATAAACACTTTTTCTTACATATCTCTCTTATCTATCCCATGCACATTTTTCATTCTTAAAACGTCGCAGATCGTTGATCGTAGCAATGGGAATTTGTCTGCAATTTTATTACCTGTCCACAAGTTATGGACTCCGTGTTTAAATTTAGCTCGAGCAGTTTGATTACTCTGCAATTTAACGAGGTTTTCTTGTAGTACGACGTCAACATCACCTACATATCTCTCAAATGGGTTTACCACCCAACTTAGAATCTTAATTTCTAGGAGATCTTTGAATCTAATTTTCATTTCATCGCGCAGTTTTTATTCAAATGATCGATGTAAATGTAAATGAAAATATCATTTTCATGCAGCTCCTCAAGAGAGGCAAGAGTTGGAAAATGTAGCAACTCCGTACGCTCGATATTGAACTTCAACAAACGAAGCTTCCAAGCAAAGCACTGATTGCCTCTTTGCATATTTAAAGATTTGCACTTTTTTCTTGTAGTTGTTTGTTCATCATATTTAGATTTTAAAATATATCTGAAAGGTAGAACATGTCGGCTTTTGCAGCTATGATTTCTCTTTTAAGCAACGTACCATTTAGGAATAATTCATTTCTCATAGTTCAACAAAGCGACGCAAGCATTCACCTTTAAAGAGCAATCTAACCTCTCTAGGATTTTAAATTTCGTTAGTATAGGCAGAATTGTTATGAAGTCATTGCTAAAAAATCCCAGGATAACCTTGGGAAGACTTTGGCAATATATCATTCGAAAGAGAATGTAAAATAACCTAACGGTCTCAATTTTTGTTAGTATCTGCCGAATAGTTATGGGGTGGTGTAGGTGGTGGTGGTGGTGTAAGGGGTATAGGTGGTGGTGTATATGGTATAGGCAGTGTAGGTGGTGTAAGTAGTGGTGGTGGCCTTGTAGGTGGTATTAGTGTTGTTGTTTGTGACGGTGTAGGTAGTGGTTTTGTTAGTGTTGTTGGTGGTGTAGGTGGATGTGCAGGTGGTGGTGGTGTAGATGTTAGCAGTTAGGTGGTGATAGTGTAGGATGCGATGGCGTATGTGATGGTTATAGTGTAGGTGGCGTATATGGTAGTGGTGTAGGTGGCATAGATGGTGTAGTTAATGGTGGTGTATCTAGTATAAGTGGTGGTGGTGGTGTAGGTGGCGTAGATGGTGTAGGTAATGGTGGTGTATCTGGTGTGAGTAGTGGTGGTGTTGGTGGTGGGGTGTATGTGGTGTTGTTGTAGGTGATAGTGGTATAGGTAGAGCTGGCGCAAGTGGGTGTGCTGTAGGTGATGCAGGTAGTAGTGGTGTAGGTGGTAGTGCATAGGTGGTAGTGGTGTAGGTGGTAGTGCGTAGATGGTAGTGGTGTAGGTGGTAGGGCATAGGTGGTAGTGGTGTAGGTGGTAGTGCGTAGGTGGTAGTGGTGTAGGTGGTAGTGCGTAGGTGGTAGTGGTGTAGGTGGCAGTGGTGTAGGTGAAGCTGGTGCGGGTGGTGGTGCAGGGGGTTTAGGTGGTGTACCTGGTGGTGTAGGTGACGGTGGTGTAGGTGACGGTGGTGTAGGTGTTGTGGTGTAGGTGTTGGTAGTGTAGGTGGTGGTAGTGTAGGTGGTGGTGGTTGTGATGGGGATGGTAGTGTAGTTGATGGTGGGGTAGGCGGTAGTGTAGGTGAAGATGGTAGTGTAGGTTGTTGGGGTGTAGGTGGAGCTGGTGTAGGTGGTTGTAGTGTAGGCGTAGGCGGTGTAGGTGGCACATGGGCGGTGGTTTGGGTGGTGTTTGTGTAGTTGGTGGTTGTGAAAGTGGTGTAGTTGGTAGTAGTGTAGGTAATAATTCGAAAGAGAATGTTAGACAACATAACGGTTTCAAATTTCGTTAGAATTAGCCGAATAGTTACAATGTCATTACAAAAACCAAAACAAAAGCTAAACGGGTTCCGACCGACATAGTGAGATGTATAGTCGCAGGTAACTAGACTCACACGTGACTAAAAATAAATTGATAACTACCTACAATCTAAATATAAATATATTATTATATGTTTGTAAAATTGACTTAATATAATTAAGGATTTAACTGCCTATTTTAAGTAACAGTTATTCAGGATTGGCTAAAATGATTTAACGAAGTAATAAACTTAATGAAACAAATACGCAAAACTATCATGGACGTACATTCTGTGTGTGCTACCTTTGTACCGCACAGGCAACAAAATTAAAATTGAATTTTATATTATAATTTAAATTCATCCAATTATATTTTTTGGAATATCCAATTACCTATTTACAATTTACTCTCTATGCCCGCTTTAGTATAGAAGCACAGCTTATTGCGGAACTCACGCTACGCCACTCAAAACTATAATATAATATAATATAATATAATATAATATAATATAATATAATAACAAAAGTGTAGAACAGTAATAACAGTAATAAACAATACTCTCATACAACTGCAATGGTGGTGCAATCAATTTATCAACTGTGCAGTAATAACTAGAATTTTTCTTACAGTCAAAGCAAACGGTATTTACAACGGCTAACTAATTAAAAATCATCAAAACACTAAGTAATTAATAAATCACCATAATCTAAATACCTATATTTTATTATATACATGAATTTAATTTCATTAAAATAATAACTAGAATAAAGGTTTTACGTCCCATTTAATGAAATGTGGCCCATATACGAGGGGCGGTCAATAAGGTTTGCAATTCGGATATAAGGAAACGAGATATGAGGAAACGTGTTTTATTATTTTTCAATATAACTACCCTCGACCTCAATGCACTTGCGCCACTTGTCCCTGAGGTTTCAAATTCCCGACAACCAGAAATCTCCCGACTGCTGTTCAATCCACTCCACGACGGCGAGCGGGACATCTTCATCGTCCCCAAACCGGCGTCCACGCAGTGCAGCCTTGATTGAGCTGGCGGAATAAAAAGGTAGTTGCTAGGGGCCAGATCTGGACTGTAGGGGGGATGGTTGAGCTCCTCAAATCCGCACTCGCGCAGGCAGCTTGGGCAACTCTGGCCTTGTGGACTTTGACGACGTTAAAGTAGATCATGGGGCGTGAGGTTTCTAGGGACCCAACGGGCACAGACCTTGGTCATGGCCAAATTGTCGTGGATGATGTTTATAACACTTCCATGTGATATTTCAAGTTCTCGCTCGATTTCTTTGACCTTCACCCGTCGATTTTCGAGGATCATCCTCTCTACACCGGCCACATTGTCTTCGTTGGTCACGTCTGACGGGCGTCCTGGACGGGGGTCATCTTCAAAAGACTCACGACCATGGCGGAACCCTCTATTCCAGCGAGCAATGGTTGCATAGGAAGGCGCGGTATCGGTGTACACTTCAACCATGCGTTCATGGATCTCTTTTGCATTCTTGCCTTCCTCAGTTAAAAATTTGATCACTGCGCGGTGCTCAACCTTGTCCATTGTTGAAAAACTTGTGACTGACGATCTACGATCAGCTACTGCTTCTTAACTAGATAAGGTAGGAGCGTGCGGTTGCAGGTCCGGACTTTTCATAACTTGTCCTAACACCCCCACGAACAGCCATCCCCCTTCCTCTGTTTTGCCATACCGATTCGCAAAACTTATTGACTGCCCCTCGAATTAACCCTAAATGGCCAACTCAAAATTATAAAATTTCTGTGACCCACCGGAAATTTGCCACGGTGCATTTTGGCCATGTGGCCACATGTTGATAACCTCTGATCTAAACAATAATAGTCAAAATTCAGAATATTAAACATGTTTATTTTCTATTATGACTGTAACCGCTACTATTGATACGCTGCACCTTTGAAAAAAGTTGTTTTGATTTATATATTTTATTTAATAACTCATTCTGACGTTACTTCATCCCCAGCAGATTATGATCCAAGTTAGAAATTATGTATTCATCTTTTTTATATTTCTTAATAAAATATATAATTATTTTTATTTCAAGAATTTGTTTCAAAATGACTTAATTTTTCTTCGAATAGAAAACAAAACCAGTTTTATTTTCGATATATTTTATAAAGGGCTACAGTAACTATTTATATTTAATCCATTTTCTTTTAAGAATTTTTAGAAAAAGTTAAAATATCTTATTCATTCATGCTCATATAAAAACTTCTGTAAATATAGACAATGTAATCTTGCAGTGTATTGTTTGCAACACCCGCTACACCCATTAAAAAGGCATAGCTTTACTTTAATAAATAATACGTAGGAAATGGAGCTAGTGGTGTTTT
The DNA here is from genome assembly GCA_963969495.1 of Ceratothoa steindachneri. Lineage (NCBI taxonomy): Eukaryota > Metazoa > Arthropoda > Malacostraca > Isopoda > Cymothoidae > Ceratothoa > Ceratothoa steindachneri. Next base: position 102,478,412 of record OZ018331.1, read on the forward strand.
ATGCACTATTATAATCCAGACGACAGGCCATTAAAAGCGTTCTCTTTTGTCGTGTATGCTGAAGCTATTCTCGAGAAATATTCTCCCTTTGTTTATTTTTTACGTTACGATCTCGGGAATACTTAATTTTAACATATTTAATACTTATAAATTAAGTATAATCTGCTATGAAGGCGGTCGTTTCCTTGCCTTGACGTCTTTCAGAGAGCTAAAAATGAACACCGAACCACCCTCTCGCTGGTTGGTCCTAGATAAAGCCAGATTTGAGAGACAGCTCACGAAAATGGAGGGGGAAAGAGACTCATCCGCGTCGTTATGGAAACCAAACAAGGGGTCCTGGAAAGAGAAAGGCTTCTGCCTCATTCGGGAAACCAAACAAAGGGTCCAAGACCTAATTTTGCGCGTTCCCTAATGGCCAATCACCAAATACATCGGCCCTTTTAGCTTGATTAGAAGATGGGGTTGCGGAGCATGAACTGATAAGTGCTTGATGGATGTCGACGTAACAGTGCACACGATAAAAGACCACCCAGAAATTTAGCCTTATTTACATTTACAGTTTATTAGTCAACGGAGAAGGGTGGGTTTGACCTTTATGTGTATTACAAAGGGAGGGAGATGAGAAAAAAGCATCAAAAGAGGCTGATTAATGTACGTACCGTGAAGATGGCCATCAAAATTATAAATATGTAAAAGCAAAGTGTTTTGGAACGCCGCCATAATTCCCTGGGATGACGAGGTATTAAAAACAAAGGCTGGTTTTACTTTTGTCGACTTATTAAACAACAGCTAAACTTTAACAAACGGACATTGGACATAATAAGTGATGAAATTTAGGTAGAGTTAGAGAGAAAAAATAATAAGAGAGTAATGTGGTTAAAGGATGAGTTTAAAGAAAAGATGATGTGTGGGAGACAGAATAAAAAGATCCCTGGTGAACGGGTATCTCTGTTGATTTGTGTTAGTTTTGTTTTTTTTGGTTGTTTTTTTATTTATTTAATAAACTATAAATTTATAGTTTATTTAATTAAATTAACATAGTTAATTTAATTATTATTTTCGATCTTGATGATATTTTAGGCATTCAAGCCTTTATTTTAGGCGGTGGTTTTATTCCAGCTGTGAGTTTTTTGAAAAAGTTTATTATCATATTAAGTGAATTTAAATGTAATTTAAATATTTAATGTGGATTTTTAGTTTGAGTTTTGCAAAAATAGTGTTTAATTTGGGATTTAATTTACTAAAGGAACCTGCGCATTACATTGGATGTTTTTTGTCAGTTCTGTCACGTGTATTTCGGAGTCACGTCATCGTCAGAATGTAATTTACTACTCTTAAATGGTCTTACTTGTCGGTCTACTTCGACTTCTAAGTGTGTACGGGAGAATGCAGGGGTCCAGCGGGCTCCAATGGCTTGCCATATCCTCTTAGCTCTCTCGTGGAGCACCGCATTGATCGGAGATAATCCAACCGAGTTGTGGAGCTCCATCTGTCTTCTTAGTTCTCTTCTTCGGGTGTTAGTAATGAGTAGCACCGCTTTGTTCTGGATGACTTGAAGTTTCGCTATGTGGATCTTAGAACTCGCGTTCAACGGCACCAGGGGGTACAATAGTCTTGAGCGAATGCACGCCTTGAATATTTTGAGTTTATTTGAGCGATTTAGGTCAATGAGCCTATAAAAATCCTTCAAATCTCTTTTGCCATTCGCGACTGTTCGCTCGATATGACTCTTGTAGCCCCCTGTGGTGATTTTGAGCCCCAGAACCGTCCCTTCCAGGCAGTAAGGGATTCTCTCCCCTTCTACCCATATATCGTTGAAGGTCTTGCGAAACATGGGAATTATTTTAAATTTTGGGGCATTGGTTGATATCTTCCATTTCCTCTTGAAAGGGTTGATGGTTAGATATCTCCCTAGCCGTATTTCTCGCCATAAATACCCTGTGAACGTAAGCGGCGGTTCAAATTTGCGATATGTCGTCAGCGAACTGGACGTAAATCGTACCTTCGGAGAGAGGTTGTGGTAAGTCGCTTGTATAAATGTTGTATAAATGGGGACTGAGACAGCCCCTTAGTGGGACCCCTGATTCGAGCTCGAATTCGGGGCCTTTGTGTTCTCTGATATGTACATATGCTCTCCTCTCCATTATGTAATCGCATAGAATCCTCTCAAGAATAGGGTTAAGGCCTACTTGAAGGATCTTAAATTGTAGTCGTCTCTTCCAAACCTTATCAAAAGCTTTTTTTGACATCGCGGAGCACCAGGTCGGCATGCCTTTTGCTTGCCTTGATCTTTGCAAGCTTTTCCGTAATAACGGCTAGTGCCGTGTCAGTCCCTCTTTTATTTCTGAAGCCGTGTTGTTGCTCGTTATGCAAGTTGGCTTCATCGAGAAAAGAGTTCACCCTATTTGCTAATATCTTCTCGAAGACTTTGCCAGCAAATTCTAGGAGAGATATCGGCCGAAAGCTGGCAGGGCAGTCCGGGGGCTTTCCCGATTTGGGAATGAAAATCATCTTGGCCACCTTCCACTGATCGGAAAAATAGCCCGTGTTCAGAGCGGCATTCATGATGTTAAGAAGCCCACTCAGAACGTTAGGCGGGGGCCTCGATTAAAATCTCCCTGGTCAGCCCCGTGGTACCTGGTGCTCTTTGAAGAAAGGATTTTAGTGCAACGGAGAGCTCTTGGGCAGTTATTTTACTCCCATAGCTCTACATCACTCTTTCCTGCGACACATAATGATGAGGGAAGGTTTTGTGTATTTGTGTGTTTAGCTGTTGGATTATGTCATTTTCGAAATCAATGTCATAATTTTCAGTTTTTTCGGGGGTAATTTTGAAGATTGAAGAACAGAAAATCCTAAACATTTCCTCAATCTCTTTAGTTTCGTCAATTTCTTTACCGTCGTGTATGAGTGTAATTTTTTTCTGTGGAGGTTGTCCTTTCAACCGTTTAAATGTCTGCCAAAATGTGCGTGAGTCTCTTTCTATGTCGAGTCCTTCAATCAGTCTGTCCCATATCAGTATTTGTTGGTCCGTAATTAGTGTCTGGAATTCGTCTTTAATCTGTCTTATTCTTCTATCGGCATTGTGGTTGGGGCCTATAAGCGCTACTATATTATACAGGTCCCTATATTCTTGGTCCAGGGCTTTCATGGGAGGGGTCCAAACGGAAGCTGGAAGGGTTTTATATTTGATACAGGGAATACTATTTTCACCTGCTTTAATTAGGAAATCGGGGATTTTATCCAGCTCTTTATCTATCTCTTCTAAATTGGCATCTAGTAAAGGGTCTGGGATATAATTTAGAAGGTAATTTCTGTAGCTTTTCCAGTTCGCCTGCTTATAGCTTTTGCGTTGTGGGATTGAAATTTGAATGGGACATACACCAACAGTAATTTTAATAGCCTGGTGGTCACTCGGAATGACGGAGCACGGTTCAATGTAGTAGTTGTACGGAAACCTGAAACTGGATAAAACAATATCAGGTTTCGTTGCTGCTTTTTCCGTAATGCATGTCAGGAATTCTGGTCCGATTCTTGTCACGTATTGTCTGTCAAGTAATTCTTCGATGTTTCTGCCTGCATTGTTGTAGGAGGTATACCATGCCGCTGCACACCTTGCATTCAGATCTCCAGCAAAGATTACGTTTTATTATGGCTGAAGATCTGTAGAAGGTTGAGCATGGGTACATAGCCGCGTCTTGGGGGTTGATACCCCGTAGCCACGACCAGCCTTCCAGGGTAGTGCCTACCTCAATGGCAAGGTGAGATTCATCAGAGTCGGGTAGTTTTTTGTATTTAAGTCCTTTTTTAACGGCTATTGCGCAGCCTTCATACCGTTCCTGGCTATAATTTTTGCTAATGACGTCGTATTGAAATATTTTTAATTCTTTTTGCGTGGTCATTCCGTGTTCGTTGATAAGTACAATGTCAGGGTCACTTTGTCGCAAAATATTGCCATAGATGGAACCTTTTCCGTCCCACCCATCGACATTCATTTGTATAATCGTAAATCTATTGGTCATTTTGTGTAATGTTGGTTCTTTTAGTGTGTGGGATTAAAGTGGATGCTTATTCGCGATCTACTTTAGCCCCATGGGGTGTACTAAGCGGGGTGCACTCCCTGCCGTTTCTTTTCTTTCTAAATTCCGTATCAGTGATCGTGGAAAAGCAGTCTGTAGTCAATTTGATCTTATTTTGTGCGAGGGCCTCCTCAACCTGCCGCTCCAGAACCTCGTCTGAGCATTCCCACTTGTATTGTCCGGTCCTAAGACCCTTCGATACTTCGCGGGAATCAATTTAAGCTGGGAACGAAGCCGATTCAGGGGCATATAGTTTTAGGTTGAAGCCTCTCGCGTGGTATTTCAATTGGTGTTCCCTTTCCCGTGAGGAGGAGGTAGACCTTGTGCCACAAGTTTTGGAGATTTTCCTCGACCTAGGAGACCTGGTCTCCTTGGGTCGGACCACTTCCTTGGTTGGTGTGGGGGTGTGTGTTTTTGTTTTTATTGGTGTATCTTTTTTCGGTGTGAGTGGCGCCTGTTTTTCTGTTTGTGGTTCTTTAAGCTTGTTCAGTCGGGGTTCACGTGAGATGGCTGTTTTTGGCACTTGTCTTGGCACTGAGGAGCTATGGTTATACGCATAACCTCCTCTGAAAGAGGGTTATCGGGGAACCACATCTCCTGCAGCCCGTTCTTTACGAGCATGTGGTTTACTTCTGTGGCAAAGGTTTGCAATGTGTGCATAATAAATGCAACACATTATTTTTGTGGAGTGCTCGTTTTCAATGTGAAGGTAGGTCTTTTGGTTGTTTGACTCTGCGATGGTGGCTTTTGCAACTTTTGCGTATGTCGAATTAACTTTAATCTCCTCTGTTTTACGTTTGAGTTTACTTTGCTTGCTAATCTTCTGCTTTTTGACTCGACATGCCATAGACATGGTCCGGTGAGGGCCTTCGCAATTTAAGCATTTTATGGTAGTGTTCTTGCAGTTACGCCAAAAATGGTCGCGACCGGCACAGATGGAGCATAGCTTTAAGTATTTATTCTTACTGCAGTTAGAAGTGATATGTTTGCCGTACTTGTAGCACCGAGAGCACATTTCCAAGTCGACAAACTCCTCACGTTCCATCTGCTCTGGGCAGACTCTCAGGTGAAAGAGCAACAATCCGTTATCTTTAGCCTTTTGAGCCATAGCCGTGTCTTCAAAAACAAGCTTAAACACGTTCGTGTATTGTTTGAATTTTAAGACCTCAGCTACCTTTGCCCATTCGTGGTTCCGTTCGATTTCCTCTTTGATTGCGTCCGACGAGTGGCTCCCAACCCAGGGGTTGAGGCGCCTGCATATCAAATTGCGGTGAGTCCTAATTTGTGGCGGTGTGGTCGGTTTTAAGTTAATTGTCTTAAGGCATTCAACAGCTTTTTCGCGAGGTCAAGGTTTCATAATCAGCCTCTTTTGCGCAAATAGCTGAGTATCCACTATTCAAGTCTATCAGTCTAACCACGTCAATGTGTAGGGTTTCGTAAACTTTTTCAAAAACTTTTTCACGATCGGGTTTCGGGCCCTCCAGGAGGACCCGAAGAGTTATACGGAGAGTTTCTCTCATCTCTCCTGCATCATATGATGCGTTAGGGGATGTATGTGTAAGTGTATTTGAATGTATGCACTTAAGGGTGTTTATAGATAGGGAGGGGCGAGAGAGAAAAAGGGGCCAATGTCCAAATACTTATATTACTTTACCTTAATAACTTCCTTCAGGCTCGCGTGTGGGCCAGGTGAGGATTCGGTCCCCGTCTCCACGAAGGAGTGAAGATTCTTCCTTAACCTTCCTAAATTGCAAGCCAGTGGTCCACTTTTCAAAGCGCATCCTGCTTTTTCACTTTCCCAAAGTTTTAACTACTCTAAGCGCGTATCGCAATTTACTTTCGTAAAACGTAATCCTGATTTTAATTTTTTATTATTGAACCCCAAATTGGATTAAATACTAATGACAATAAGGGCAATTATCTAACCAATGAGGGAACATTCAATGAAGAAATATTAGCAATTAAAACTGACAATAACTGTAATAGCAAACCCAGTTAACCTTAAACCTTGGGACCAGGAATGAGTGCTATTGCAAATCTAGGAAAACGTTCGTTCAACGAGGTCAGATACTACAATATACAAACTTCTACCCCATTATGAAGGAATATGAGAGGGAGGAAGAAAATAATATTTAAGTAGAAAGTTGTAATTTAAAGTTTAAGGATGATAAGGACAGTTTAAAAAAGCTCTCTCCCCCAGAATTGTGAATACCAGAACTACTGTAAACATTTTCGTATATAAAGAGCAGGTATTCTTAAATATGAGCTCCACCTCCCTCACTTGCCCGGCAACCTGATATTCAGATGGGATAAGATTTGCAAACAGCTGATATTATCATCGTTTAGGCTCTGTAATTTGCTTTCTGATCTTACTTCGTTTGATTACACAAACATTCCATTATCAATAATTGGTAACATTAATTCACATATAATATTTTGGTAATAATTTTTTTTAGGTGAAACGAAAACTAACGGAAAAATTCCCAACCATATTAATTTGAAAAGGGTTCGTAAACAAATGACGAAGTTAGGAAAAGCAAACATGTGTGGAAGAGTTCAATGTGTGCTTGAGTTCAAACTCAAACCAGATAGAAGAAACAAATGGAATCTTTTATTTTAAAATAAAATCAAAACTAACAAGGGTATCTTTTCCAGAATTTTTTTTTAAAGTGATTTAAGAGTTATGAATTTAAGCAGAAATTGTGGGAGATGGATAGTTTGAGTGGACAAAACAGCGAGGGGTAGCCAGGAGAAACAGATGGCATAGTAATAACAGCTATTAGAAAGGTAATTTTTAGAACTTACCAGAGAACATAATATGAGCTTTTTATAATTTTAAACTTGGAAGAATAAATAGTAAGGGATATTAAAAAAAATTATTTTAAAAATTACACAGCGGAACAATTTTAATCACATTTTCTGGTGACTTAGATTTATCTGCCAATTATAATTCGTTTGTTCATGCTGATTTCAAATATATAATCCATTTTTACATACATGCTATAGTTATTCTGTAATTTCTATTTTCTCGTTTCCCCGAAATTTGCCCTCTGGACGGACAGAGAGGATACTTGTAGAAAGCAAATACTTCGCAGTAAATAGTAGTAAGATAGTAATAAGTGTTATTGTGCAAAATATTGATATTATTGTTTCTTTTTTCAGGTCTGATGTTAGGGTGATGGCTTCGTCAAGAGGAAATTGCTTTAATGATCCAGACACCTTCTGCTACATATGTGGCTGTTACATGCTAGTTCGTCAAAGGCGCAATATATTAAACTTTGTGATCTGCACTCATAAGGCATACTTTGAAAATGATGTACCTGATATGGACATCCACGGAATGGATTCAGTGTCTGCAGATTCATCATTAGATGCTGAACAGTCATTAGCTCCTCACTTTTTCAATCAAGAGGATGTGAATGACTTGATACGTGATTTGGCGCTCTCCAAGAAAGCTGCAGAACTTTTTTCCTCCAGGTTGAGTGAAAGCCATATGCTTGACAGGTCGGTACGGGTATCATATTACCAAACAAGGGAGAGTACATTTCTTAAGTATTTCTCTGAGGACAAACAATTTGTATACTGCCAAGATGTTCCTAGTCAGTTTACTGAGTTGTGACTTGGCACCCATAGCCCTGCTGTGTGGAGACTGTTTTTGGATAGCTCCAAGCGTAGCCCTAAGTGTGTCCTTTGATGCAGTTCCTCTCGGTCACTCTGTCCATCTGCGAGAAACTCACGATGACATAAGAATGGTCATGGATTTACTTAAGTACCATGAACACAATTGGATCATATATGTAGACCTTAAGATAGTCAACTTCCTCCTGGGCCAGCAGAAGGGATATACAAAGTTTCCATGCTATATCTGTATGGGGGACAGTTTAGTCTGTGATAAACACTAGCCCTCCAAAGATTGGCCAGGACGGGAAACTTTGGAAGCAGGAATGCCAAACATTGTTAATGAGCCAATCGTAAGTCGAGAGAAGATCGTTTTCCCTCCACTTCATCTAAAACTGGGGTTGATGAAGCAGTATGTCAATGCGTTGAGCACTGACAATGATTGTTTTCAGTACATAGTATCGGCGTTTCCTGCTTTGTCATACGAAAAAAAATAAAAGCAGGAGTATTTGATAGTCCCCAAATCTGAGGACTTCTGAGTGATTCTAGATTCGTGAACACCATGAATGAAAAAGAGAAGGCAGCCTGGCTCTCATTTTCTGCCGTTGTTCGTAACTTCTTGGGAAAAAAAATAGCGCATAACTACGAGGATCTGGTTACTAATATGCTTTTAGCATATCGTGATCTGGGATGCAACATGGGTGTGAAGCTTAATTTCCTAAATAGTCACCTCGACCGATTTCCAGAGAATCTGGGAGCCGTGAGCGACGAACAAGGGGAACGCTTCCATCAGGATTTGATGACGATGGAAAAGCGCAACCAAGGTCACTGGGATAGACACAGGATTGTGGACTACTGCTGGACGATTAGAAGAGATGAGACAGAGAAGACTTACGAGAGAAAGAGTTACAAACGCAAATATTTGCCCGATTGAAATCAAAAAAAGGTCCTCCAGCCTGATGTACGGTCATTAATAACTTAGCATCTATTTGATTACAGTATTTGTAATCCTAATGTGTAATTCAAGTTTCTTCTCATATGCAATAAAATGTTTGTGCAAAAAAACCTGCTTTACTATAAATAACGCAAAAGGATGATTCAGAATTACTTCAGGGCATGATGATAGGCGTGTTGAAATGAAAATTATTGTATAATAATAGTTATTGATATTACGAAAAATCTGTAGCATTTAGAGAGAATCTGATTTCAGATTTGAATTCCGTATGCTCGATCAAATTAGGTAGGAAAATGTACTTTTGTCACTTCACCGAATACATTGTTCCCCAGTATTATCAGATGACACACTATGCATAGTACATAGTAATGGATATTACTACGATAGTTTGAAAACTTACCCGATGAGAGACTATGCAGAATACATAGAAAGGAATATTATCAGGATTGATTTAAAACTTACCAGGTGACAGAATATACATAATACATAGTAAGGGATATTATGAAGATAGGTTTAAATTGCAGCAGATAACAGGCTATACAGAATGCATAGTAGGTGATTTTATTAAGATAGATTTAAAACTTACCAGGTGACAGACTTTGCAGAATACATAGTAAGGGATATTATCAAAATTGTTTTAAAACTTACCAGATGACAAACTAGGCAGAATACATATATTAAGTAGTTGTTAACTTGCCGCATGGCAGTAGAAGATATTATCAAGATAATTTTAAAATTTAGTCGATCAAATAGCAGGAGCTATTAGCAAAATAATTTTATAACATGTCAGAGTAAATGATGTGGGTCTATTCCCAGAGCTATTAAAAGATTGCGATGAAATAGTCAACGTTTTTAATGATAGTTTAGGAACTCCCAATTGAAAGAGTAACAGCCAATAACCAGTAATATAATAACTTGCAAGATGATAAATTAAGAGCTATTATCAAGGTAATTATTTAACATACCACTTGCAAAGTAATTACAACTAATTTGTAATTAATGCCAATGGTATATAAACACAACTATACTATCTCAACCTAGCTCAAGCCAAAGGATTTTAAGATCTATAAAATAAGGTTTAAAGACATACTATAACTTACTTTTGCATTCTAAATATCTTCCATTTAGAAACAATGTAAAAATATTGAGAATTCCCAATTCATTTCATTTACACGTCAGGAAACTCCATTAGAGCACTCTTCCTACTTCGTGGAATTCGGCCTGATTCAGAAAAAACAAAACATCCCAGTGGATAGCGCTCTAAATAGTAACTCCATGGCTTTGTATCTTCCACATATTTTCACTGTAAAACTTCGCTTTTTTGTTACAATCTCCTTAAAACCTTTTCATAAATGCTATCTTTTTTTTCGTTTCCTGTTCTTAAATAAATAATTTTCAAGGAATTGGGCAGCTAAATTTAAGCATCTAAAATTTAGAAATGACCCGAGGGAGAGGAGGGTGACTGCCGAATAACCACCCGGACAGACTGATTATATTGATGAATTAATAAGTGAACGCCGAATGATCACCCGACATAATGATGATATTGATAAACTAATGATAAATGACGACTGCCGAATGACCATACAAACTCGAATGACTGCAGGGGAATTCGAAATATAAGTGAGTATGAAGCAAATTGGAAAATCCGAAAATTTCTCCTATAGGGAGAAAAGAAATACCAGACGTTATGGTTGGTGAAAGTAGATATCCTTACCGCACAGAGTGCGATGTACTTGGTACGAAAATTACAACTATTGAGTGTAGAAAACGCGTCACAGATCGGACCGAGAAAACGAATACAATAGTCAGAACTCTATACAGATTCAGGGATCTCAGAAAAAAGCAATAAAAAGATTTATATGACCTTAGTAATGGCAACACTGATCTACTCTAGTGTGTATCCAAAGCACAAATATTCGTGCTACAAAGGGTACTGAATACAATTATGTACCTAATTACCCGGGCATTCAGAAGGGAGAGGAAGAGTCAAGAAGACCTCCGTATATCAGTGAAGAAACCATCATACAACATAGGCTACGAAAACGAGCAAAGAAAATGCAGTACAAAATATTGCTAATACTAGAACCAGAAAACAAAGAGCTCCTAGAATACAACAAAGGAAGTCGAATCCATAGATTGTTCCCAAGCTCTGTGAATAGAATTGAAAGACCAGAAGAAGAGCCGAGATATGTTTAAAGAACAAAGTAAAAAATACCGAATGCGACAATACCCAGAGTTGAAAACAAAACCAAAATGACAAATAAATAACCGAAAATGACAACTATCAACAAAAAAACGACGAATCACCGAAAAAGAATACATACAACAAAAGAGAAGAATCAAATGAAGATCAACAAAAGGTAAATATACACAAAACAACAAACACATAGAAACAACCAATATTTAAGTAAATAATGATACACACTATAAAATACTATCAAACGAATATATATGTATATATTTAGGATAAATATTATAACTTCTTGGTATGTATACGCTTGGCAACGCGCAACCCCTCTGCTCTCTTAATATATATATATATATATATATATATATATATATATATATATATATATATATATATATATATATATATATATATATATATGTATATATTGAAAAAACTCACAAAGTGGCACGTGAGGAAAGCAATAATATGAAAATTAACCCACAGGAAAATGAAAAGATGAATCTAATCACTTTCGAACTATATTTGCAAGTTCGAAAGTGCTTGGATTCATCTTTTCATTTTCCTGTGGGTTAATTTTCATATATATATATATATATATATATATATATATATATATATATATATATAACAATATATGAACACACAAGTATACAATCTTATATACAACAATATAGGAACACACAAGTATACTAACATATAAACAACAATATTAGAACAAACAAGTAAACGCAATACAAACTAAACAAACTACGTAAACACAATGAAATACGAACACATAATTATATCAACATGCAAAAAACAGAAAAGATAAAATAAACAGACAGAACCCAAATTAACAAAGCAAAACCAAGGAATTCGACAATCAACATTAATAAAATAACATGCAACAAGTTGAGAGCTTAAGCGACTAAATCAAAGCAAAACTACACAAAAAAAACATACATAAAACACGATTAGCCTGACCTCCAGGCAGCTTGCATCTCTTGGCAAATTTTCTACATTTTTTCTTTCCCCGCTTTATCTCTTTCACTCTAAACCTTAAATTTTTCCTTTTACACATAACCTCTTAAGCTAATTGAATTGAATTGAATTGAATTAGCTTTGAAAGTGAAGGACATTAGTTGAACTCAGTAGATCAAATAGACTTAGAAGTAGTAATAGATAGGTCCCTGAGGTTTTCTAAGCATTGTATTGAGGCCAAAAAATAAAACAAATCGAGTGTTGGATTTCATTAGGGAAAATGTTAGTTACAAATATAAGGAGGTTATCCTTAAACCTTATAACTCGTATGTTAGGCCACATCTTGAATATTGTATACAGCCATGGTTCCCACATTCTAGACATGATTTCAACCTACTAAAGTTAGTGCAAAGGAAGGTAACAAAGATGAACCTTCCCTTAGGCCCTTTGAATAGTTAGATCGACTCGGAGTATTAAATATGTTCACATTTGAAAGGTGTGTGAGAGTGAATATGATTGAGGAGAACTTTTAAAATTTTGCAAAGTTTTTTGAGTTGGAGGGTAGTTATAGGACTAGGAGTTATCACTTGAAACTTAGAAAACTTAGAACACATGCATTTAGAGTGGACGGAAGAAAATATTTTGTAACTAATACCGTGGTAGATGTCTAGCATGATTTATCAGAGGAGGTATGAGTAATAGAGAGTAGAAATCTTAATGTTTTAAAGCAAGAGTTGGACGAGTATATTAGGAGGGAAGGTTATTGAGGTTTTTTTAAGGTTTGTCTTAAGATATTAATTGTACATACTTTAAAATTCATATTATTATATATTGTAGTTGCACGGTAGAGTTGCACGAGCCTTGAATGGTGATAACATCAAAGCGATGTTACAGAACTATCCTAGGATGTAGTTTATGGAGGGTTGTTGGGGGTGGAGATAGACTCGGATGTCCTTTGATAGGCAAGTGCGGTTTTTTCATCCATAAATGTTATATCAGAAAACTATTTTTGTAATAAGAGAGGAGAGTGAATGCCGAATGACGAAAGTGCCTCCTAATCAGTGAACCTGATTATCATGAGACGGTAGAGAACAAGGGAAATTGGGGCGAGAGACTGGAATGAGAACACAAGTGTAAATAAATATATGAAAAAGAAAGTGGCAGTAGTGGAGAGAGAAAAGAAGGAGAATTTACTATTTACAGAGCTATGAGGGCTTTCTCTTCGGTTTAAACGTAATTCCTCTGTGAGGCAAGGTAGAAGGTGAGGCAAAGAAGCCAAGACTGAGACAATCAACAAGAACGTGGAACAAGGTGAGTTTCTTACCACAGGGATTGCAGTTGAGAAGAAGATCACGGGAAATATGGTGTAGGGGAGTTAGCCTGCTGCGGTGAAGGATCTCCAATCAGCTTTATCAACTGCTTCTTTGCTATTTACCTTAACACTGGAGGGCCGTTCGATGACGAAGAAAAGCTAATAGTTTGTATGAAAAGCTCATGCAAGAGCCTTTGGGTGCCACAATTTAAAGTAGTTGGGTAGGAGTAACCAGATAGGCTATATATTATGCTTCATGAATCCGAAATTTAAAAAAAAAGGTCGTAGGAAATTAAATTCAATTACGAATAGCCTCCTGGCTTGTGTAGAGCTGGTAGAGGTGGTACGAGATTCTTATTGGATTAAACATCCACAGAGTGGCATCAGTCAAATAGATATGATATTCTGGCGGAAGTAAGAAAAGGAGAGAAGAGAAAAGTGGTGCCACACGCTTTGAAATGTGCCTATAGTTTTAAATAGAGAGCGCCATAGAAAACACTGAAAATACTAATGCTGTTGGCATCCGGTTGAAACGAAGAAAAGTGAAGTAAAGCTTTAACGTCAGCAGTGTTAGCAAATTTAAATTGTTTGATGATAGCGGGAAGATATCTGCCGTAGTAGTAGATCATAAAATATTCAGCATAGAATGTGCTGCTAATGGAACAAAAAGAAAAAGAAGAGATGATAGTGTTTGTTATAAGTGAATAGAAATATATGCTTAGGAGAGAGCCATTGGGAACGCTATCCTCTTGCGAAAAGACACTGGAGTACTAGGAATCAACCCATAATTGGAAAGAACAGTGCCATATGGACTGGGAAATTAATGTGAGAAAGAGCCCATGGAGCCTGTAGTAAGACTTCTTCGGAGGACCACCTTGAACCCCCTTACCTTTTCGAGCAGAGACCGCGTGGTCTCAAACAAAATCCTAAGAAAGGACAATAACGAAGATTCTCACGTCGTAGCCGGTGAGACACCCCACCTGCGTTTGACTAAGTCAGCCGACCCCCACCTTCTCCATGACCCGCAGACAAATCAATCCTTCGTCAGACAGGAGCTTCCAGTTAACCTCATGCCTCGAGGACAGAATTGGCGCCAGACTAGCATCTTTTCAAACCCTTATCTGAAACATAGCTAATCCGTTCGGCGCCAGGATTTCCCATGAGACAGCAGCCGTGCCCGAAGGCCTTTTAGCGACTTAGCCGGCTGAGTATATATATTCAGGGTCCCCCGTTACTCGTGAGAGAGTACAGCTCACGTCCCTCGAAGATACGTCCCCTTTTCGTCTCGAGTCGAGCGCCTGAGTTTGAAGGTCTCGTCGGCTAGATCACTACCATGAACTTTTGACCTTTCGTTATAGGCAAGTTCGTGAAGAGGTTTCTTCGAAGAGTTCGGGCGACATACTCCTCTCATCCCGTTCACGAAAGTACGTCGCCCTGTCCGAGTGCACTCCCCCAAGCCTAAGTGTATCTCGCTACTCCGCCTACGAGTAATTCATCTTGCTCCATCCTCACCTCGCTCTTCCTTGAGGTAATTGACTCTCATTGCAAGATCTCATCGCCGCCTTGCAAGATCTTCTCTTGCCTTGCAATTCGAGTCTTGGTTCCGTCGCCACCTTCCTCTTCTCCGAGAAGCTAGTTCGCCAAAAAAAGATGCTTCTGCCCATTTTTTAAATCCTCCCCTGGAGGTTATTTCCCGCTGTCAATAATTTGTTAATTACCGAGTCTCATTTTCATTTCCCTATTGCATTAGTCCATGTCCGATCTGCTCATTACAATTGCATAATACCTGAATCTTGACCAGTGTATATATTTTTGTGATTACCTTTTTTGTAATTAAATCATTTATTTTTGGGTAGTCTTTAAATAACCTTGAATGAATGCTGGCATTTTACGAACCCTTTAAGGCAAACCTCACGCACTCGCTCATGCCCCCCTTTGTTTGAGCCTCCCATTGAAATGGAGCGAGGCCTATCTCCCCACTCTTCATTCACGCATGGCCTCTCGGCTTTCGGCCGCCTTTTTATGCGTGTACGGACCCACTGAGTAGGTTGGACACCCATAATTCCTCGAAGAGTTCAAAAGAATTCAAATGAGAGATGATTGATAAGGGACTGGTAATGTTTTATAGTTTAGAAATTCTTAAAAAAATCCAGCAAATAGGACACAACGAAGCATGAATGCCTCTTTTAATTTCCCAAACACTGCGAAATCGATCGCAGCTAGCTTAGCAGTCAGAGATCGTGAAACGTGATTCGGTATGAAAGGAACTACGCAAGGTTACCATCTTCTCCAGGATAAAGCAGGCTTACCCAGTACTTTCCGGACTCGACAACATACGTAGTTTTATGATGAGGCAGAAAGTGTAAAGAGAGAAATTACAGAAGGATAGTTGGGCCACTTTTTGGCAACGAAGAAAAAAAGCTCTGGCATTGTTCTTTTGGTATTTATGTTGAGAAAGAAGGGAGAAAGAATTGGAGAATTGAACTCTTTTCCTCTCAAACAGCTTTACTTTAATCCTGAGACAATCAGAAACTAGCCGAGGGTGGACTGTATTGGAAGACCGTGAGATAGAAGAGCAATCATATGTCAAATTAGATAATTGCAAAAGCCTATTTCTTCATCACCCCAGTAAAAATCATGCATCCTATAGGGTTAGGCCATGCGGCAAGAGTAACTCGTCCCGTCTGGCCTGATGAAGTGCCTGCTATCTCTGGTAAATGACAAATCGGATAGTTTGGTGAAGCGATAAAGAGACAGAAGTTTTCGGTTCTGAAAGCCTCTCCGGATAAAGCCCAAAAGAATTTAAAAAGCAATTTATCAAAGACGAGGGAGATATCAAGAGTGGAAAGGGCATCGTTAGAAAGTTGGAGATATGTGGCTGAACTGGAGAAGGGTAAACAATTCAAGAGATATGAAAGTCACGCGAGGAAGGTACTGTAGACAACAGTAATCTCAGACGCCACATCTCCCATTTTCACACCACTAATAAGAAAAAGTCAAAGGAAATCGAGATTTATGTTGCGAATAATATCATAAAAAAGACGGCCGTGAAGAAGAATGCAGACTAAAAGTAGGGTGTACCGGCATTCCACGAAATGATACACAGCAAGCGCATGAAAGCTGTTTGTTCCGGCACAGTCAGATCTGCTCCGTGTGGAGGAGAAGAAAGGAGAATAAACGGAGATCCTAGGTCCGTGAAGGACAAATACTCGTAATATTTGGGAAATGTCCAAAATATTAAGAAGAATAGGGTGTTCTGGGATCATGGCCCGGGGAATGCATGTACCTTTTATCACGGTCACACTACCTAAGATCATGAGACGGTATTTTGTAGGCAGGAACGCTCTCAAGGAGGCTGAAAGCAGAAGATGGATAATCTTGATTTGGAAGTGAGTCGCACAGATGCCTTGAGATAGGCAATTTAATAGTGCCCGTACCTTTACAACATGCATGATAGGTCGCCAGTGGAAACGGATTTACTGGTGCAAGACTGGATCTTCTTCCTAGCCAATTCTAGTAGGGTTAACTCTTATAGCGGTGCGGTGGGGTTCAGCACTGGCAAACGGGACGGATTACCTTGTTAATCACGAATTTCTTCCTTACCCTAGTGTTTTTTCTTCCAAGGGATCTTCTTAAAATCTAGAGAAGTACATTTTTGGTTTCTTTGCTTTACTCTTAATGTCAGACAGAAGTTGGATTCACAGATTCGAAGTCTTACCACTTCGTGAGTAGGAACTAAAAGAAGGTTTGAATTCTGGACTACTACTCTATCTTTGAAAAGTTTACAATGTTTTGAACAGCAATTTAAAGAGAAATAGGTTACCTGGTCACAAGAGATATTCTTTTTTTTCAAGCTCTGATCACTAACTAGTTACAATGATTTTTTATAACAATTTGGCTTGATTTAGGTGGGGCTTAAGGAATAGTCATTTGGCACCACATTAAGGAGTTGATAAAAGTTGATTAACCAATCGGCAAAAGTTTAGTTCATAGAAAAAGTGATATTGTTGAAGGAAAGTCAATGTGCACCCAAGGGTGCAAGACTGCGATTCGGGAATCGCTAAAGTGTTACAGGGTGGGCGCCATCGAACCGAATGAAGAGAGAGAATTAAAAATACCCTCCAAGAGGTTTTGACTCCACTGGGTGAGAAAGTACGGTTACCGCATGTTTCACATATAAGATTAAATTTATCATCATTTATATCAAGGTGATTCCTCGATTCTGCTGAATCCATATTTTGCTGGTACATTTTTGACAAGAAGCATAATCTTCTCGCTCCCTCTTCTTTCAATAACTACATTTAAATATGACACACACATACAACATTAGCCCAAAATATAAACCACCCTCAAAGATTTATATATTTAACATATTTAATCAAAAATTTTAGAATTGATAATATTATACATTTTTATGTATGATAGAAATGTGTATTTTTTACTATGTTTGAATAAATTGTTGTGTAAATAATAAAATATTGCTTTCTGAAATATGAATTTAACCAATATTTCTTATGTTTCAGCTTAAATTTATAACTATTATACATTCAATATTGTTCTAAATAAGTAATAAAACTATAACTAAAGAACATACAGAAGCACAGAGAGCAGAATTGCAACACTTTCATAGCCAAAGGTTATCAGATGGTTGAATTTGCTAAAAAAAAAATGTTCAAGATATTTTGTCCAAACCACTATAGATAAACCGATATCACGAGCTTTGTATCAAGTAAGAAAAGTGACAGAAACGTTTTCAACACCTAAAAGGCTCAAGTTAAAAAATATCCAACAGAAAAGTTAGAGAGAAACTTAAAGATAAAGGGCTAAAAGGTGCAAGGTGGATAAGTAGCCATTAATATCTTGGGTCAAGAGAAAAAACGTCTTAATTATACCAAAGATCACAAATTTTGAGCACATGAACACTGTTCTAAAGTTACCTGGTCAGATGCAAGAAATTATGAGGTATCTTTGTACGAAGAATTGTTGGAAAGGCATTTCACTTTGCTTGTGTGGTACCAACTATGAAGCATGAAGTTGGTTCTATAATGATTTGGGGTTGCATGTTTTCATCAATGCCACCATAGGAAATGCCGGTGTAACCCTTCAACAAGGAGTGGGGGCTTAGTTCAACAGAACTTTGGGCTCCTAGTTCATCGTATTTTAAGACAATGGACTTTGAAGTGTGGTCGTAGCTGGAGAAGAAAGCCTGTCCCAAATTTCTTGAAAGTGTCGAAGTTCTGAAGTGCCAACTGGAAACAGCAGTTGGAACCCTGCGCGCCATTTGCGATCAGCTCATACAAAGACTTCGCCCTATCATCACCGCAAAAGGTGGTTACATTGAACATTAGTCACATCATCTTGTAGCATATGTTTTGCTTTCGTTTTAATCTAAGCACTATCTAATATTTCACTCTGTTCTGAACATAATTAAATAAATATCAGTCTACACTTTGCGTTTCCACTCTGTAAGAATTAGGTGACAAAAAGAAATTTTTGAATTTTTCAACTAGTCACAACTCACTAATAAGTTGGCTTACGTTGAAGATATTTTATCTAAATGTACAACGATACTTTGACTCACAAGCAGAAAACATTGAAAAGCATACCATATATACTTTTACCACAATATAAAAATAAAAATGCGCTAAAAAAGAAAAAAAACTGATATTTTATTTACTTTAGTAAATTATCGATTGCACCACCATTCTATGGATAGACTAATTGAAGACTCTTCTTTCATATAGAGATGCTTCATTTTACCTCATTTATGTCAATTTATTTCTAAGATTGTAATATTTTACTTTTTAATTCAGGTTACATGAATTTTCGCGATGTTCAACATAAACCTCCTCTTTCAGAAGCTCCCAAATGTAATCTAAAAATTATTCGGTTTGGAAGTTGAAGAAAGAGAAGTTTTATGGTGAACAGCGCGAAAGTTCCCATAATATGAATAACACGAAGTAACACAATTTTTGTTCCTGGCCAGTAACTGTTATTTTTCAATTCCTTTTATTGCGAACCAATGGAAAATAGCCTTTATTTGTTTAAAACTTTGCTTTTGTGATTTGTATGATGAAATATTTAATAGAATAGGAAAACTTTATATTTTCATCCTTTGTAGGGCTAAAAGCAAATACACAGCTTAAATTTATACAATTTTATTGAGAATACAACAAGACATATACAAAAACAAGTAAAAAAGTTAAAAGTGAACTGTTTTCGTCGAATTCCCTTTGTAATATAAATCTTTTTCCCATACAAGCCCCTAAATGTAGTCTGCCAGCATGTTTACATTGTCTACTCCTTGGTATCTATGTTCAAAGTTCAGTATAGCTTGATGGAAACGCTCCCATTGCTCCTCTGATCATGCTCCCATATTCTTCTTGAACTTGCTATGATGGGAATCAGGGATGGGCACCTTCAGGGACATTTTACAGCCTAGTTGGCTATAACCTCTCATTAAGTCGTCAACCATTTCCACATATTTTCAGCCTTGTGGTTGCCCCCAAAACCTTGAAAAACATATCTTTTTCAGGATTCCTTAACCTTTTTATTCAGCTTTTCAGGGATTTCTAAACACTATTCTTTTTCTGGTATCTGGTCCAATAAAGACGCCAGCTTTCACCTTTGCCTTAGAGAGTTTGGAATTTAAATTTTGAAGCTACTTGAAGGCTGGAGACTCTAACAAAGAGATCTAACAAAGTGTTTCATGAGACCTAATTTTAAATATTGGAGGGAACAACACCTTTTGACGGTCTATCAATTGTTCATGCTTAAAATTATGCCCTCCAACAGAGAACTTATTCATTTGTGGCCAGTGCTTCTAGTGGTAATGTGTTGTGGTATCCCTACTGTCCCAAAGATAGAGATGACATGGAAACTTCGTAAAGATTCTATAGAGACCCATCAAAAATGCTACCATTTTAAAGTTTCTAATCCCTTCCCAGCCATACAACCCTACAATTCAAAGGTTGCAGTAGGAGCTCGACACTGCTGTACTACTCCTTGAGATATACTGAATGATCCAAGGAAAGGGATAGATGTTTATTTGAATTATGGAGAAGTACAGTTTTAATACTTATTAAGGAGTTATCAATGAAGAGCCTCCACTCATCTGGATTACTTGTAAGTCTAATTGCATCAAACACATCAGATACATCATTGCAATAGCATAACCCAACTTGATAAGTAAACAATCTTGAGAAATGTTTATGACGTTGCCTTTGGCTTTCACTTTCACATTTTCATCCATCAACTCCCACTCTTTGAGCCTGGAAATCAAAAGCTCAGCATCTGACTTTCACGAGTCAAGATCTCTGACAAGGTCATTAGGGTTTCTTTGGTTTAGAGAGTTTGAATTCCTCGCAAGAGCCATATCTGAGACATGGTACTCTACATCTTTACTAATATTTTCTGCTTCTGAATGTTGCTTTATTCCTAGGGTGGCTTCTTCTTTTCTGGATGGGTAGGTATAGGAAGATCAGCATTGTTGTGTGGTATTGGTGCAATAGAGGATTTAAGATCGGGATAGGAAATAGCCAGTACATTTTTCCACTTAGATGTTTGGAAGGGACCACCATGCCCAAGTAGTAGTTGCTTAAATGGTCAGCGGGTTCCTTTTTTTAATTTTAGGAGCCCATCTGTTGACTGCTTACTTGGTCATAGGTTGCCATACTCACCCCCTCTATACCATCCTGAAAAAGTACAAAATACATTTTATTAGTCTTTTGGCTTACAAACGAACATAATAGCTTAAATACTTGTGACATTTAAAATATTACCGTTTACAACAAACAATAGCTTACCTTCCAAATGTTTTCTTGCAGTGTTCCTAAAAAAAATTAGGTACCCAGGGTTTCTTTGTCTTGGTTCCCAAGTGGCATACCAAAGTATGCTTTGTAAACTTCACACATTCTCATAAATTCTGCTTTGCCTTTAACTGCTTGAGAATATCAAATTTATAGAACAAATTTTTTCATTTATACTATCAAAAATAAAAAAAATGCACTTAATACAGACGATTTTGTAGTTAATTTTTTTTCTCAATAAACCTTTACTTATACATTTTTTACTTCACAATAGCAGGTTTACATTCATGGTTTTCCACGTCAGTCCAGTTTTTAAAGTCTTTAATACTCATAACTTCTACGAATTCTCCCTGCAAGGATGTTATTCGCCTATCAAAAGGGATTCCAGCAAATTGAAAATTAGTGAGTTTGAGGCACTGTCAAAGGAAGAATCTGAGCCGTTCAGAGTGAAGCCAGCATATCGTGACCAGAAAAGACCATTGAGGATGAGGTATCTCTTTTGTATTTTTTTATTCCAAACCATCTATAACAATTACTTTTTACTAATGTGTAAAATTGATAAAGAACAATGGTAGTCATTATGCAAACTTACCTATAATTGAAGAAATGAAGAGGAATGAGGGAATGACTCAATATGCTGTTTTCAAAATATCAATGTTTACAAACAAGTTGCCGTACGTCTGGCATTGGCTAGCAGCTGATCGATTAATTTTAATATAAAATACCGTATTTAGTATTTTAGAAAATAAATATTTAAAAAATAAGGTAAAAAAGACTTGTCGCCACCCTGGCAAAGGATGAAAACTTTTCTTTCGCCCTTCAAGAATTTTTATCGCATTTGGCGACAGGGCAACCCTTAAATCCAGGCTTGCCACTAATGCTTCGTAATAAATTTGGATAGACACGATGACAGTTTGGCAACAAAAATGTCCTTAAAAGTTTGATGTAATTTGCTAAAATTACTTTTGCATTTTCGGTTTCGATAAAATGAACGTCAACTTTACCTTTCCAAGAAACTCCTGCAGATATTCACACATTTTTACCGTTTCCTGTAATTTACATTGTAAAATCTTTCATATCCGTAAACACTATTTTCTTACTTTATATAATTACTATAATATATATATATATATATATATATATATTATAGTAGAGAAGTACATATATAAACACCATTGGCCAGGAGTCGGTTTTGTGGAAGTTGCGTCGAGTGAGAGCTGGATCTGTCTAGCCTGCGGAAAAGGTGCTGGCCAGGGGGCATAGGAAAACTATTCTATGAATTTATGAATTAAATTAATTTATACATAAAGTTGCTATTAATCATATCACCTAAAATTTAATTACCAAAATCCATTACCTTTTCATAAGATTGATTCGACTGAGAAATGTGTTAGGTCAATTTTTACATTGCCTTAGTTACCCTTTTTTCCAAGGCATCGATTAAGTTAAAAGGACTGTCCCCTTTTAATTCTAATGATTGAAATTTTAAAAGTTATGAGTAAAGGTAAGCAAAATTCGAGCTTAATTATTCATACAGATATTGGAAAGAGCAAACGGCAACCATTTGGAAATTATTTAGCTTTTAGCAGCCATTTACACATGTTTAAGGATTTCATATTTTATATTTAAGATCTTTAACATTCTCTTCCATTTAGCCAAAATATCAAGTGAATTTTCCTCTTTATATTCTTTCTCACATTTTCCAACTAGGTCGTTGTACGTAAGGCCACCCACTATAGCGCGTTAACAACCTAGTGGATAAGGCATTATATTTTCTCACTTTGGTAACGGCTTCGATTCCAAGCGAGGGTGGCCACATAAATTTTCGGGATACCAGGAAGGTGCCAGTGATTTATCACACTCATCCTCATGTTGATTTCATTATTCAGTCGGGAGATCCTTCCTAAGTAAATGACCAGGCGGTGAAAGTAAGAATAACTGTAACAATGAAGGTATCAGTGTTACGTTAGGTACTGTTAATGAGCAATTTCAATGACTCTTAAGTCAGCCTTAAATATGGATGATTGAGTAACTAATAGTGTTACAAATATAGGTCGAGATGAAGACAAATTAAGTCACCCCAGGTAAGCTTCGACAACAAAGATAAAATGTGTTTTGCTGCCATATTTCATGGCTATGATGGACCCATTATAATATAATACATCTTTTATGCTTCAAAGCAACTCCGCCATATTAAATTTTACTCTAAAACCAGATCCATTTATCAGCGTCTCAAAAATTCAAAGAAAAGTGTTCTTTTTTCCTGAAAGACGAAGTTTTGTCAATGTATCACGAAAGTTTCCATCATTAGTTTGCCGAATAAATGGATTTTTGGGTCCCCCCCCACACAAGTTTTTCAAGGAACCAAAGACATTTTTTTTCGTAGGTCAAAGTTAACCAGCGAATTGGAAAAAAATATGACGGCGCGAACCGTTACGGGTGAGCGAATACAGCGACCACGGATTAGTAAGAAGAGAGCGACGTTCAAAAATATGGCATTAATCAATCCAAACTTGGCTGGATCCTTTTGAAACTGACGGAGGATTACTTGAGAAGACTTAGAAACAGCGTAGAGATTATTAGTCATAAAAAAACAAAAACCAACCGGATGATCTCTGACATCAAAGATTTGAACTTATGCAGAAGGAAAACAGTCAAGTTAGGGAAAGTCAAAATTCTTGGTGGCTTCACAGATTGAGGAGCCCAGAAAATATTATATTTCGAAGACTAGGCAATAAGGGGGACCGCAATTCTCCTCAAGTTTTCATGTTTGACAATTAAAGCAAATTCATTTGTAGAGACTTTACGACTAAGTATACACCCTAGAAAATTTGCTTGGGCCTAAACATGTGATAAGACCATAAAAGCAATAAATAGTTTTACTATTAGAATGGTTTATTAGTTGAAGAGAGAGAAAGGGGAAGAGGGAGAAGAGGGTAAATTATAGAATACTAGAAACTAATGTAAAAGTTAAATGAATTGTGAATAATTAACTAGCATTTTTTTGTTAATTATTAAAAAGATGATATTACTAATAAGAAGTTCAGTTAATGACCCCAAGGCGATTGGCGAGCGTATGACGTAAGAAATGATGAGATGTCTTAGCTATTTAGAGAGATGTAAGAGGAAAATAAAAACCCAGTAAATTACTGAAATAACTCTAGTTGTAAATTTAAGCACCGACCGCTCTGCCTGAAAGCTTAAGGGTGGCCATGATCAAGGAGGTGTTCGAAGATCTTCTCAAGGACACAGTTAGGAAGACATACGATGAGTTCGGAGCCGTCTTGAGGACGTGGTGGAACTTGAGGAAATTTAACATTTTTTATAATTGCAACTCGTCTAGACATAGAATTAATGAGTTCTGAGATTACATCTTCTGCTATTTGCGGCCATGCTTGGTGTATGACGTTCAGAAATTCTGACAGTGTTAATGTTCTTTTGAACCTTTTCCTTAAAGTCTTTTCTAGTATTTGCCACATACATGGTGTTCGGGCTAAATTTGACAGCTTGCATAAAAGACCCCCCTTCCATCCACAATATCTCACTAAATATAAATGTATTTAAAAAAAACACAAAAAACTAAATTATGGTTGAGACAACACTTTACTTAAAGTAGCCTCCGTCAAGTCCCACAGCGTCTTCAAGACGGCTCTGAATCTTGTCGCATGCGTTCCTCATTCTGTTTCTGGGAAGATCTTCAGGCACTTGCTTGATCTTGGCCTACCTGAGGCTTTCGGCATAGCGTTTGGTGTCTTTCTCAACCACGTCCGACACATAGTAATAATTAGGATTACAATCGTGGGAAATAGGAGGACGAAAGTGGTGCTGGTAAAGTCGTAAAATTCTTCGACAGCCCCTTCTGACTCTTTCCAGAGGTATGACAAGGAGCCAAACCCTACTGCCACACAAATGGCCTTCCAGCAGAAACCTTCTCTAATTAGGGTTTGACCAGTATCTAGCATTTCCACATTCCTCTCTGAATTTAGCCTAAAATCTCCTCAAAAATGTGGGGCGTCGTGACGTAACCATCATTGGAGACACCCAAAGACCATCTGGCCACGTTTCTTAGTAACCGTTGCAGCTGTCCATGCCAGATTTCACAGCCTTTAAAGTGTTAACAGAGCATTTAACACTAATCATGATGTCGGCATTTTGATACCCGATGAGAATATTCAGATGGCTTCCAATCTCCCTTATCAGCTAGGTTTTTCTCAGAACTAAAATTTTATTTTGCATGCTCTCCAACGCTCTTGACTACTCACGGATAGATTAACCTGTTCCTGAAACAAGGAGACATTAAAAAACGTCAAATTTAGCCCAAATTCCCCGCCGTATGTTCTATTGGCTACATGTCTGGGGACTAACTAAGGTAAAGGAAATTGTTTGCTTCCACTTTGTTCTTTCCCTTTTTTGGTATGGCAGGAAACCCATCTTCCATAAATAAACAACTTTTTCAAACTAACTATTTGAAAATACTTGTAAAAGCCATTCTTTAATAAGAAAATACATTTTTACCAGATGATATTGTCATCTGACCTTAAATCAAAATTGGTTTCTGAAACATAACAGAAAAGCCACCATGTTTCATTCACTCTTGTTTGTTACCTCTTTATACTAAACTTCTGGAGTGGTATTTTTCAACTACAAACACGTCCAGTATCTTAAAATTGATCAAACCTTGATTCATCAGAAAAAATTATGCTTTGCCAAAATTTCAATATTTTGTCGCTCATTTCTTTGGCCCACTCGTTCTTCTTCTTAATTAATATTGGTCATAGGCTTTATCATAAATGATGGAAGGTTCATCCTGGCTGCACATCCATAATATTCAAGGGAATGCAGATATCACTACAACAAATTTCAGTGTCAAGTAAAAACATATATCTCATGTGTATTTTATTATGAAGTTGAGTTTGCTGAATTCGAATTTGCTAAGGGAAATTCCCATCACGTAACATTTTTTTGTTACAATCCGATTTAATAATTATGCAATTTATACCAAATTCCACGATACTATAAATGTATTTCGCTCTCCACTGAGGTTAAATTTGTCCATTGTAATTAATTCATGAATATATAATGAATCAGCATGTTTGTTAACATTATATTATTAACCTGCATTTTAGTATTTAATTCTTTGTTTGTAAAACATTTCAGGTGTGTCACGCTTCAGGTTCCAGCAGAAGTCAACTAGCATAGCAGGGCTCCATTTTCTCTTATAACTGTTTTCCATTGACGCTATATTTTGATGGAACCTCTCTCCATGTTTATCCCTCATATCTCATGCATTCTCTGGGAAGAAGGACAGATGATAATGAAGAAAGTGTATCTTCAGTGACATATTGCATTCAAGATCTTGGTAGCACTTGATTAGGTTATCCACTATAGGGTCTTGCTGGGCCCTTTGGTGCTTTCCCAGAAGTTCCATTCATACATCTTTGAATGCATGCCAGGCCGCTAGCACAGTTTCATCCTTCGTCGCCTCGAAGTCCTCATCAGCTATAAGTTGACGAATCTGAGGGCATACGAATATGCCTTGTTTAATCTTGGCATCACTTATTTTAGGAAAGATCGCTTTGAGGTACTGGAAACATGGTTTTTTATGTTGAAGTTCTTTGGTAAATTGCTTCATTAGGTCTAGTTAATATGTAGTGGTGGAAAAATTATTTTCTCCTTCTTAACTAGTACATCAAGAAATACTCGTATAATATGGCATCCCTGCGTCATAGTTTCCCGAGGTGACCATTCTAAGCGTACATAATATTCTGATCTGGCCCTAATGTCCCGATTGCAAAGGAAGCACATAAACTTAGTGATCCAGTTTGTAGCCTATTAAGTATGGCTTCTACTTTAGTGTACCTACAAATCAGCCACTCATGCTCCTTGTAACTTATGCGGTCTAGAATAAAAGCAAGGTTCTCATATGTTTCTCTTAAAATGAGTGAGAGAATAACTGGAACTGAAGGCATGGTCTTCCCAATGTGCAACAGAATCGGTTGGGGGATAAGGTGTGGTTTCATGTAAGATTCAAGCTGTGCCAAATATAGTGTATCTTGAGATTCTGAATCGTCTGAGTCGCTCGTGTCATCCCTTGGTAGTTCAGAGGGCGGCTGTGGCACAGGAATAGCACTTGAATGTTGAACTGAGCTAGTCACAGACTGAAGATCTAGATACATAATAGATTTATTGCCTTTTTTGTTGAACCTGCATTGAAATAAAATAAAATTAGACTAAAAATGGATATTACAGGCTGGGATCACTTGCAGAAATAGTCGAAGTACAACATAGTATGTATTTTGAACTTTTTCATTGATACATCTCTTGAAAATATATTAAAGACCAGGAAAGAAAATACAATAAATACCCACCTTTAATATCTGTTAGGCACAAGTAGCAATCTGTTGAATGGTCCTTTCTTTGGCTGCCTCCAAACCATTATTACGCAAAACATGAGGCCAGGCCCTTTTGTTTCACTAAGGCAAAAAGGAAACTTGTACACCGGACACAACATATGTGAGGTGCCCAGCGTTTGTTCTGGTCACCTACTTTACATCTAAAGTACAGCTTATAAGGTTTCTTCCCATGTTTAATAAACCGTCTCTTGTATTGTCTTAATGTAACTGATCTACATATATAACAGAAACTGTCTGGGAGATTTTTAAATTCTCAAGCCATTTAAGCCGTCCACTGTATAAAAAAACACTGCAGAATTTGTAAAGTGATATAAATAGCAACAGCAATAAATATTAAATAAAAAAGTAAAAATAGGAAGCCTTTATAGTAAGTTACAAAATTATCAAGCATTAGGTAAGATTTACCATGGATTTGGACCCATATAATTAAAAAAATATTAAGTATACTTTCCTAAGTTTTATCGTTTATGTTGATAAATACTGTAGGAACGCCTCTTTAAAATCGGTTTCAGCCCATTCATGTTTTCCTTCAATCCCCTACGGAACCATCAGCGTATTTAATCTAAGTAAGATGGTAATTTACGAGAAACTGGAGGGTCGCAGAAAGAGACGGATGCTATATTCACAATTTACGTCAAATATACCCCCCAAAAAGTCAATATTCTTTTCCGTTTTTCTTCATTGTTGTACAATGAAATTTACTAATGGTGTTCTTTGAATCATTTGGATTATTTCTGCCACTTCAGAAGCTTTTAACCGAGGGTTGTGCTTAATGGTTCTTCGAAAAGAACAAAGACCTCTTTCAGAAGGCCAAATATGAAATAGTCGTGACTCTGATGATGTTTTGCTATTTGCTTTAAATTGAGCTATGATTCTGTTAACGAAAGAAAGTGGCATTCTAAGATTTTCTGCAACTGGGCTTTGAGGCGGTCCACCATCAGATTAAACAACACTCCAATCTCTTTCAAAATCTAAAATTTCCTTTGTTATTTTGCCTTTAAGCATGTTTAATAATTACATTATTAAACCTTGAAAAGATGGAAACAAATATTAGAGATTCAAATGACAAAAAATCGGAATGAAAACATCTTCTTATCCTAAAATTATGGATGCCTATTTAGTTTTTGCATGTCTTTACATCCTAGGTTCAGAGCTTCTTTTTTATAATTACAATAACAGCTTGGTACAAAGAGCACAAGAACTCATACATGTAACAAATCAGGAATTGACGTAGGGCAGAGGTTCTCAACCAATGTGCCGCGGAACCTATGGGTGCCGCAAGATTCGGGAAAAAAATGAATATAAACAAAATATTATATTTCTAAATTCACACATAAATCTTGATAAATCAAGATTTAGCTATTTGAGAACACAAATTCCAACTGATAAGTGATATGGAAGACATATCATAGTAAGGTGATGGCAGAATACACTTAGAATCCCACACATACACACAGCCTCACCACGAGGCATCGCATACTTCCGCCTTCCATACCCACTCATTACCCCTCTCATAATAATATCATATATTTCCTTTATTAATATTGAGACGCTCTCCGCTTTCCTCATGTTCAGGTTATGACGAGCTGGCTTTGTCTCGTCTCTCACGTACACAACATCCATACACATACACATACCACCCTCGATGTCTCCCCAGAATAATGTATGATCTTATGTGCGCACACACAATTTTCGTTGAGCGCTGAGTTGAAGAAGGGAGAGTAATGGATGTTTTTTCGTTTTTGCAGTTTTCTGTGGCAGAGTAGGAGAGAGTTCATAACTATGGATAAGTTCGTACTGAGGAAGCAAAAACGCAAGGAAGAAGAAGATGAAAATCAAATAGCCACTCTAATGATCATTGTTTGTTCTGATTCGACCTCAAATAATGAAAGTGTTCCTGGTCCCTCGTGGTCAAAATGTAGTAAGATGAAAGAAGCCCCTCTTATAAAGAAACGAATATATGATAATTCCTACTTAGCACATGGTTTTGTATCAAACAATGATAATCCTTGCCCTGTGTGTGTTATGTGGAGATACACCCAGCAATGAAGTCATGGTACCTAGCAACCTGAAGCCGCACCTCGCTACCAAACACCCTGGTAAGTCACAGAAAGGCGTGCGATATTTTTCTTGCTTGTTGGAAGGACAAAAAATGGCAGCTAGTAAAATGGTCAAAATAGTAACCATAGCTGACACTGCTCTCAAAGCTTCATTCAAATAAAAGAACTGATAGCAATGGAAATTTAACCTCATACAATTTGTGAAGACATTATTATCACTGCATGTAACATAATTATTGAAACAATGCTTGACAAGGAAGCTCGGATTCATATTTCTAAAGTACCTCTCCTCCAATAGCAGAATCAGTCGTAGGATAGCTGAACTTTCAACCGATATCAATGAACAAGTTGAGCAAAGGATTGTTTCAAATGCAAAATTCACTTTGCAGTTAGATGAAAGTATGGACATAGCTAGTAAATGTCAATTGCTTGGGTTTTGCAGATTCATTGATGAAGTAGCTGTAGAGTAGTTTATGTTTTGCAATAAACTACAGAGCACAACCATTTGGGGAGGACATTTTTGCAACCGGAAAATAGTATCTCAGTGACCATGGTGTTTCATGAAAAGCCTGTTGTAGCATATGTACTGATGGTGGTGCGTCATCGATGATAAGGAAGTACAAGGGGTTGAAAACAATATAGGAAAACGAGATTTTCTAATAAAGGTGCCAGGAAGTCTTAAAAGCTTGGCGAGGGTGCCGTGAACATCGAAAGCTTGAGAACCACTGACTTAGGAAGTTTACTGAACTAGTAGAGTGCATTATAAAAACAAGAAGATAATTAATCTGGCAATAGTTTAGGGTTATCGCGTTCTATCTTTGACTTGTATATTTCTTTATTTAAAACTCCGTCAAAAAGAGAACCCAAATAGATTTTAGTAGACTGTAACTTTCAATAAGATTCGAACCAATCACACCCAACCTGAAAGGTCGTCATCCATAGATCAACAATAAGCCAGCGTTCCACAAGGGCGATCCAATTCGTACTTCAGATTAGTTGTCTTCCTTGAAGAAAACAGTACCTTAGTATTCCGTTCTGCTCCCATTATTTATGATCGATAAGTTGTGGTGTAATATTTAGTTTCACCCCTAAAATTTTCACTAATCTTATTTTTTGGTCGATAAACCAGTTATAGGTCAAATAGCACAATACCCACACTAGAACTGAAACCTGGAGACTCGGCGCACCCTCCCGACCCCAATGCTTCCAATGAAATTGCTGCTATCTCACAGTTCATCTTTTGAACCTCTTTTAAATCTCCCACTAACTTTTATGCGCCTGCTTAGACCCATCATAGGGTGAAAGAGGGTACTAACGTTCTAAAATAATAAATACTCGAAATTAGTAAATACTAATGAGAATCCATGAAATGACATAAATCTGCCCTAATATCGGTGCCAAACTTCTAATATGAAGGTTACGAGCACCCCTGGATATTGCTTCCTCACGTTCATGAAGTTCAGCCACGTCGGAAGTAGTTAATTGCAGGATGGGGCCGGTGGCTGCCAAATGCTGGACCTGATACTGTGCGAATCGGTCGTTGGAAAGTATAAAAAACATAACTTTTTATTTAACCACTCTCGAGTGTAGAATTTGAAGATAGATTTTGTGTTTTGGCTTCTGATCGGTACTATTTTCGACCATTCATTAAACTAGGGGTGGACGAAATGCGGCTACCAAAGCCATTTTTGGCCTCGGCCAGAAAATATTCTCTGTTATAAAATGAAACCCAACGTTTAACAAGCAAGTGAAATTTGACCTTACCGTACGTTAACATATATAGCTATATAAAATTTAGCATGAAGGTTAAATTATATATATATATATATATATATATATATATATATATATATATATATATATATATATATATATATATATATATATATATATATATATATATATATATGAAATGAATAACTCGCCAACTAGCCTCGTGAGGTTAGCAATAAATGTAATGTCTCGCAGGAAAAGGCACAAGAAATCACCTGCTGCTGATAAACCTTTATATCATTTTACTCTCCCTCACCTACTTCCTCATTGGTGATTTCTTGTCTTAGAGCCGTTTTTTAAAAAAAATTCTGTCTTATATCTAACTTTATTATATTATTTTCACTTGTAGTTATCCTTGATAAGAGATTGAATATAGTTCGAAAGAACTAGAGAACCCCTTTTCTTTTTTCCTGCGGGATATTGCATTCCTATATATATATATATATATATATATATATATATATATATATATATATATATAATACATTACAAACGTATCGTGTGCCTCGTCCGATGCCTAATTCGACCTGTGAACTCGCAAAAGAATTAAAATTCAAAATCTCATAATAACTCACAAGGTACTGTAGATAGTTGTCTATCTCACTTAACTATACCGGGATTGAACAGCTTATGGGTGTAAGACGGCATTAAA